>CM068828.1:77161141-77203641 GCA_028554795.2 Sinohyriopsis cumingii
AATATATACAGTAGACGTGAAGGACTGTGCATTGTCTTTATGCTCTCATTGTTTTTCTTCCTGTTTTTCTGTCCATTATTTCTGGAAGTTTTTATATGCAGCCCAAGTTTTCTATCGTGTTTGAAGAGCAAATCAGATTAGTTTTGTCAGAAAGTAGATCACTGCGCACAATATATCATATTTCATTAATCTGGATTCAAGTTTGCATTTTAAAATTGTTGTGAAGTGCTGTTCATGATATATCATCAATATAGACCATTATATGCATCCATATTAGTGTCATGCCCATACAGCAATAATGATCACTTTGACCTATATTCCACATTATATTCCACATTCTGCTAGCATAGGTTATGTTACTTGCGTTGAGCAAATGACAAAATAATCGTTTGAACACTGTACATTCACGTTGCTATTCATAGAATCTTGAATCTTGGCAACAGCATGTATCTCCATGAGTACTATATTCCCATTACAAAAGTAGGTCACCGGAACTCATAATTTTTGCTTCATTGAGGTGGAGTACAGTTTTTTGCTTTAAATTTTGTTCTCAAGCTCTGCGTCATAGAACCAAAAAAAAAAAAAAAGAAAAATTGACGCGTCTCTTTCATTAGCACACCCTTAGAGCACAAAATGAATTTTACTGACTTATATGAAGGTCTTGCTTTAAAGCCATGACAACACGGGTTTTGTTGCGCCATATATAAACACTGATATACGTGGAATCATGCAATAAAGTGAGATGATCTATCTAGATGAGTACTTCGCCCTAATTACAAAAGATGTATCATATTGCAGGTATCACTGACTTTACTTACATAGTGTGATTTAACTAGTCATTCCAGAATCATTATACTAGATGACTGTATACATCTCTATTTGTTGGACGCTTATGCAACCAGGTCACTGTAGCCCACATTTCAGATTAACTGGCATATGCTTTGTTCGTGCTAGGAACACGCAAATGATGATAATATGTTTCTATGTTCGCCCCTTACCCATGCAACAATAAAAAAGGTCATTATGAATTATATTTCATCTTTTACTGGCTTTGGGAAAGTTTTTGTATTAAATACACATAAGGCTGCTTCACCATTGCAGTCGTCAGCATGACTATTTATTCAATGTTAAACTTTCCGTATTAGTGACATATATTGTATATTGTGATTGGATACTCTCAACAGGTTAAGCGTATATTACACATGTGAATAACTATTGGAACTGGATGATTGGAATTGGTATTTTCTGTGAAGACTAATAACCGATGCCATTAGGATTTAATCTTGGTTTATAAATTGGGTAATGATCGTGGTTCTATTCTGCTATATATCTGAGGCATTGATTTATCACTAATTACTAAGTTTATTTTTATTAAAATGTTTATAAAAGTTTCAGCCCTACATCCCTGTTGCTTGTACAGAAATTATAAATCAATGAATAAGATGCGACCGTAATGTGCATTTTCTATATATTTGATGCTTTGCTTTGTTTAAATTGGTAGGGGAGGTACAAGCTGTCCGGAAAGGGGTGAGGGATGAGGGCGGAAATTATAATAGACTTTGCTTGGAGATGTGTTCAATCTCGTTGCAGCATTTTCGGTCCATTTTTATTTTCATCATGATAAAACTCAGGGTCATTTTGCTATCCGTTTTATATGGTATGGCCACATGTTTGTATGGCAATAATTGTTGTTATGACTGCACATTGGTCAACAGTATTTTGATTAAATAGGTTATTCCAGTCATGACTAGCACACGATGTCTCTATAGCACATTGGTCAACAGTATTTCGATTAAATAGGTTATTCCAGTCATGACTAGCACACGATGTCTCTATAGCACATTGGTCAACAGTATTTCGATTAAATAGGTTATTCCAGTCATGACTAGCACACGATGTCTCTATAGCACATTGGTCAACAGTATTTCGATTAAATAGGTTATTCCAGTCATGACTAGCACACGATGTCTCTATAGCACATTGGTCAACATTTTGGACGTTTCTAGTGTCTTTTATTAACTATGCTCTTGTATGTTCTAGCTCTTAGTTTAAATATTTTTGAACTTAGGTCGCTGTGACATGGTAGTCTGGCTAATAACTGGTGATGACTTCTTTAAAGCAGTCCAAATAAAAGTTAGCACTTTAATGAAGTACTTTCTTAAATACACTATTTCAAAATCAATTGTTCTTTAGAAGCAAATGCTGTTGCTAAGACAAAGTCGTAATCGACCATCATGACAAGTTTTATCTTTTTGTATAGTTTACTGAAAGCCTGGAAGAGAAATGACATTAACATAGTATGATCAATCGAGCTGTCATACTTTTTATGTCGTAATGTGCAAGGTTATAGTATCAAGTTTATATCTTACACTATGTATATTCACCTATTGAAGTTTAATGTGTTTGAAAACTATCAATGTGATTTAATGCTTTCCTTAAAACAAACCTGACGCTAATACTGGTGCCCTTGGACCAGATATTGTTTTGGTGTAGTAACCACTAAGAATTAGAGAATAAAAATGGATCAGAGATGTAATAACGTTTTCCATTAAGATAGTCTGATACGAGGATTAATATTGAATGTATTTTACTTTTCAAAGGTCATTTCTCGGGATACTCAGAGTTACGGTGGTACTATACGTGGGCAGATCATGGGCCTGAGTGGAGACTGAGCCGATTGAATATAAACGAAATTTTGAATGTTTTAACTACTGTGTCAGTGTATAACTAAACCACAAAAAAGGATATGAAGTAACCACATAATACACAAATCATGTACAAAACAAGGATATATACAATTCATGATTTTTGTACCGAGACATGTGTCATACTGCAAATAAATCCCTCAGTTACACAAAGAGTATACGCCATAAAAGATGCATAATATATCACACACACACACACACACACACACACACACACACACACACACGTATAATATATATTATAGTGTGAAAACAACTTTATATCATATTTGTTACATACTAATATAATTTTTCCACTGTAGAATGATAATTTGTTTAATGCAAACTACACCTTAATCACAGTGATATAATTCTTTATATAAAGCATTATTGATATATTTTATGTTTTAATGCGTTCATATTTAGTTCTTCGATTATGAGCATTGGTGTCACATAACATAAAACAGTAATTATTAAATCAGTGTAAATGTTCTTATATAAAAAGAATTAGTAATATATTTATTACATGCAGAGAGTATTTTCCCGTCAAAAGATTATTAGGAGAGAGAGAGAGAGAGAGAGAGAGAGAGAGCACAAATAGAGAACTATAATATTTCACATATAAATATAAGTATTATAATTATATATATATATATATATATATATATATATATATATATATATATATATATATATATATGTCATAACATCAAGCGAGACCTTAACTTAGCCCTAGTAATAGCGAATCTCATATCCATAAAAATATCGATACTTTTCCAGATCTTTTTTTAAAGGCGTACAGATGTATAATAATAACTCAGTTCAAATAATGTCTTAAATAGCACGTGAAATGTATTATTCATTTAGTTGATATGACTTCGGCATGACTCGAATACAATCGTAGATACAATTATTGGAAAACAGCCAGCCTTAATGAACCATTAGGTTGGACCAACAAGATTACGTTCCGGAGTGCGAGATAAAAAGAAACTGGAACAAAACAGAACTAACGTTAGTACTTCAGTTTCGGTACATCGCCCTTTTCTAGAACCATTATCGCCATTGATTTTTAAAATTAGCGGAAATAGTTCACTGCGAGAGCGTGACTGAAACAAATGAAACTCGCCAATTTGATAGCTGATGTTAATGCCACCCGCCAGCCATAGCTATTAGCAAGAAGATTGCAAAGTTTTATCACTACGAAATATTGATTATTTTCGTGCTGAACTGAAATGATATATTCAATAAACATAGAGCGACTATTTTTTTTTAAACGACTATTACAAATTCTCCGAAAATGTATTTGAGAATGTTATCTGTTCAGTTGGTTCTCCGAAATGATACTAACAATAAAGTAATACAATATTTTGCAACATTTTGGAAACTTGTAAGAAACATGCTGAAAAGACGGGTGATTTACCAAAGTGTTTAGGAAAGGAGTGATTGCTTCGAACTTTAAGTGAATGAAACAATGAGTCCAGGCGCGAATTGGGATCATACAGTGCGTTCTATTAATGACCGTTAGTGCCAAAACTGGTAAAAGAAACATACTGCTTTTAAATAGGTAACACCTTTGAAAATATCATATTACTATATGGTATATAGAAGTAATGAATTAGAAACTTGTATTTATATCTGGCTACAAATAACCATTTAATAATGTAACTAGTCACATTTTGCAATAACGATCGTTTTGTCTAGTACAATGACCTCATCTTGTTTTAGAAAAACAAATGATGTTACCTTCAAGAAAGGAATATTTTCCTTAGACCAATGCAAATTGAGATTACCAATCAACAAATCGTTATATTTTGATTATTGTTATTGTTGCTATGGACTGAAGAACATTTTCCAACACATGATAGGCTGCATGTACATGGCGGCCAGAATATCTGGTGGAGGAAGTACCCGGAATACCACGGGAAGAACTTAACCACCGACCTACAGGAAGCTATTGGCAAGGGAATCGAACCCACACGGGCAGAGATGATTCGTGACTGATCTGCAGAGGCTAGCGCCTTTGTCCGCGTGGCCGTCCATGTAGTTTTGTACTTAAATTTTCATTGCCAATATATCTAGAAAGGAATGTTCTTCAAAAAATGATAGCATGCAACTGAGAAAATGCTTGAGATTATTCAATAGAGAACACAAGTAATTAAATGAAAATCATGTACTTATGTAAACGAGTTGATATATAGTTTAGTCGTTCCCTCTCTTTCTCCCACTACCCACACCCCCACCCAACTCCATCACTCTCTTCAGCCACCACCCCACCCTCTTTAAGACAGCAAAACTGACATATAATACTTTGGCTTAATTGTGTTTTGAAAATTAATATATTGTTTAAATTAGTTTGATCTGCCTTAATAAACCCTTATCAAATTTTAGATTAGTATTTTGGATCAAACAAAAGTTTTATACGTGTTCATTGACTATCCACCACAAGTCCTTGAAATCACAAAGCACTTTTTGAAAACAGTTTTGGCTGCTGTTTTGAAGCCGACTTTTGCATTACTGAAAGCCCCTTAGGGGACACATTTTATCCCATATTGTTTGCTCGATTTTGTAATACTTACTTCAGCTAGATGGCCGCAACAAATCTGCGTGCACCCAACCAGAAAACACACAGCATGTTTATTGTACGGAAAGGGTGCCACGTATTTGAGTCTTTTTCAGTCAACCACTGTGACACTTCTTATCTGGCATTTTTCGCGCGACAGCAAAAACTCTCAACTTTCCATGAAGCTGTTTGGATTGGTATTTGAGTTAGCTGATGTTAATAGAATCTGCATTATCATAAACTTGCTTAAAATGTTTCTGACGTTTCCATTACTCTTTTGCAATTTTGTATATGTATGTATGTATGTATGTATGTATGTATGTATGTATGTATATGTATGTATGTATGTATGTGTACTTTTTGTTCTGTGACTGTTGTACCTCCTCAATAGCTATGCAGTTATAACGGGGAATAAACACAACATAACGCATGTATTTCTTTTTTTATCTAGCAGAGACATATCTATTTCCCTCCATTCGTGCTTAAAAAGTTTCATAATGTTTAAACTATGTGTCAGTCAACTTGGCATTACGTTAACTAGCTTAAGCAACACTAATGTATTTAACCGCTTTCTTTCGATTGTTTACCTGGATCAACAACGGCAGATTGAAGTAAATGGACAATTTTGTTCTATGACACAGTTTGTACAACCAACCTACGTTTGTTCCTGGTAGATATAATGGAGTACTAAGTCAAAGGAACCAATAAAGATCGCATTATTTCAACATCAGTATTTTGAATACGTTTCCAGTGTGCTTGCGATGTTTGTTGTGTAATATATTTTCTAGGTTAAAGACTCGACGGGAGTATCACTCACTCACCGACTCAGTGATACTAGACTAGAGGCACAGAAAGTCTTCCGAAGTACCTGGAACATAGAAAAAGTAAATTTATTCTTGAAGCTGAATGTTCACAACACATTTATATATAACCATTTGTAAAAAATATGCAACTTTCAGCATGAAGTAACACGAGGTCAAGAATTTTCAAAAAGTGACCAAAGACCAATATTAAAAATGGTGGATGGTACATGTGTTTGAATGCTTCCTGTGAATTTATTTGAAAAGATATATAAAGATGGGCTCATTTTTTAAATCTGCACACTCTAATTAAGCAGAAAATATTCCATTTTAAAAGCAACATATAATTTCAACTTGTGTATGACTCACAAATATAGTATTTCATGCAAAGATGTTGGGGCTGTGTGATAAAAAGGCACAGGAGGGCTTCTGAATTACCTGGAACATAGAAAATGTCAATTTATTCTTAAAGCTGAATGTTCACAAAACATTTCTATATAAAATATATCTAAGAAATTGCAAATTTCAGCTTGAAATAACATGAGGTCAAGAATTTTCAAAAATTGCCAAAGACCAATATTAAAAATGGTGGACGGTACATGTGTTTGAATGCTTCGGGTGAATTTATTTGAAAAGATATCATAAAGATGGCTTCATTTTTGAAATCTGCACACTAAAATTATACAGAAAACATTCTATTTTTATATATTCTATAATTATGAAAAGATCATCCCTTGTTGCTAATTTTATTATATTATGTAAATAGAGAGTGCGATGAAAAAAAATGAAAACACGCATTCGCGATGACTTCTTATCATACTATTTTTCAAACACGTAACATTAATTAATTTGGCTCTGTCGTTAGTGTGTATTTTTATTTTTTTACTTCCAATGTACGACGTGCTTTAAGATGATAGAGTTACAGATATTACGTGATTCTGACATAATGACAGGCGGAAGCTTGACTTGTTGGCGTCTGCAACACGCACAATGGCGATAATGTGTGCATACTTTTGTGCTGCTTTCATGTACTATTGCGGAAATATCTTTACATATTGTACTTGTGAAAATTGTGTATGATCTTATCTTATCACACAGCTAATCAAACTGGCTGCTCCCATATGCTTGAACATGAATCTGAACTAGCCCAGAGTTCATGGATATTAAGTAATTCCCGTGTATTGTTAGAACGCATTTTTTGCAAGCTTGTTTTCAAGTATTATATTTTCTAATATGGCGAAAGAAACACTATTGTTTCTGTTAGGCATTGTAACCTTTTTATTTGTTGTTGTTTTTGCGTGTTTATTTATATTTTTCAGCCTTTATAATCACTGTAAATCAGTAAATGCTCTGTACATTTTGTCAACCTTGATGCCTGAAGGAATTCAAGATGTATATAACATCGGGCCTAGAGCTACATTTCTTCGGAGAAAGTAAATATCGAATACAGTTTGTTAGACGTTCGCTGATTCTTCATGGTGTTCCCATATACGCTGTAAACCTGTGTTAATGAGACTAGATTTCCCATTAGAATCTCATTTTTGCTAGCTGTTTCTTTATCTCCCTCCCCGCCACTCTGTCTATGTATGTATGTATGTATGTATGCATGTCTGTCTGTGTCTGTCTGTCTGTCTGTATGTATGTATGTATGAACGTACGCACGCACGCATATATATAAATATATGTGTGTGTATGTATGTATGTATGTATGGATGTATGGATGTATGTATGTATGTATGTATGTATGTATGTATCTATGTATGTGTGTATGTATGTATGTATGTATGTATGTATGTATGTGTGTGTGTGTGTGTGTGTGTATGTATGTATGTATGTATGCATGTATGTGTGTGTGTGTATGTATGTATGTGTGTGTGTGTGTATGTATGTATGTATGTATGTATGTATGTATGTATGTGTGTGTGTATGTATGTGTGTATGTGTGTGTTAGAGTATCAGAGTATAATCAATCAAGAAAAGACGAAAGAGTTTTTTTTTTTTTATCTGATACATGTACGTCTTCGTCTTAAACTGTATTTGATCCATGATGGTATAATTTCAAATAATATTAAAAATATGCAAATTAATATCGGGCCCTCCTAATGAAATGTTAATGTACAATTGTGTATAGTTACCCATATTTGCAAAGAATATAAATGAACTTCCAGAACATTTTGTACTATAACCCGGAGATTAGCAAGCCATGCATAGATCTGGGTGAAGTAAAAAAAAAATGTTTCTTTCTTCCGTTAACAAGTCTTCTTCTGCCTGCACGTTTTTAGAGAAGGATATTCTTTTACACAGGTGGACAATAATGTCAAACAATGATCGTTGTATCCGAGAAAATCAGCAGCATGATTAAAAGACTGTTCAGTTTCGTAAAGACCCCAAATAGACTTACACACTGATTTTCCATGTACAAACATGTGAAACATACCGGAAAATCTGGGTCGATTTTTGACGTCAGATTATTTTTTTCTTTTTGTGTGCGTGTGGGGGTGGGGGTGGGGTGGGGTGGGATGACTTCGGGGGTTGGGGGTTGGAGGCGTGGGTTTCGATAACCAGAGACAAATAAACGCATGGTCATTATTTCTGTTTGATACTTGGTAGAAAAGGAAATGCAGCTCTCAAGGTCACATTATTAGAGAATTGCAATATATTTTGCACGCCATAGGAACAGAGAGAGCGTAGCATTTAACCTCATAATATTACTCCAACAGTAAACTATGTGTGTAACAAGGTAAAGGAGAACCAGTTGAATTTTAATTAATTTGATTTAAAACTATTCAAATTGTACACTCAAAATTCTATATATAAAACAATCGAGTGGCAAATTTGATGGTTGTTATTCTTTCTGGTTTTAGCTTAAGATAGAAATACACATTCACCGTAGTCTTTGTTATTTAGCTTTGTGGATTTTTTTTTTTACGATGACGTCCGTGAGATGCCAAATAAACAAAATGTGCGCACATTGTAGCAATGTAAGGTAATCAACCTGCATCAGCAGAAAGGTGGATAGAGGAAGGAGTGCTGTGTTAATAACGAGTAAAACAGTTGACAGCTGTTTATTTAAATCAGGGATCTACGGCAAACAGCTGCGAGAATGACTTCGTGATTTGTTCCTTTTATCATCATCTTCAATAAATGGAACACTTTGTTTTCTTTGGGCAGGTGCACTAATACTCACTCCCACTCCTCTTTCCTTCTATATTGTGAAAAATATGAGGATTATTAACAATCAGTTTGTGCTTGTTTATCTCTGTTCCCTTTATATTTCATGTTTGAAATGGAAGATCGAAAACTGGTTTTAAAATTTTATATGAAGTAAATATATTAGAACATAGTCTACTATCTTAAAAATTGCCCTTCTTCACGCTCTTCCGTATAAATCATTGTTGCTTGACTCAGTTACACTATTGTGAATCTAGGAAAGAGTATTTATGACGCTCGTATATTCATACTAAGGCACAAACTAACTAACTTATATTCTGACTATCTTGACGTAAGCATCTTTGGTTAATATTGAAAGGAGTAAGTGCGACAACTCAATTATTGAGTGACATCTAACGAATCAGGCCAAGGTTTCACGAAGCATAAAATGTTCTTCCTAGAACTGATATTTGCAAATAAATTTCTGATATCTTGTTTGCTTGATAAAGATATTTATTTTGTATCTTTAGCGGATAATTCATTAAAGTTTAAAATTAAAAGCACGATCAGTTGAATTATGTCGAAGGTATAGATTTATCGCTGAAAAAATGTATTAATTTCGTCAAATTTGAGGCATTACTGAACACTTTAAATATAGAATGAAAGTTTCCCATATGTTCCTTTTAAAAACTAAATAGGTAGTTTTAAATTGATATTCTACAGACTTATCAGTAAATGAAGTAAAATTAGACTCATATGTGGTATTAGGCAAGGAATGTTGAAAATATTGCTGCAGTTGACACAGCTGTAACTTGGAATCAGCACTTTCTGGGCTTTAACGTATCAACCCGAAGTGATCACGTGCTCCCAATCCCTAGAAGATCTGGGGACGGATATAAACCTCAGCTTTAAAAGCCACCTTTGAAAGAATATAAATATATAAGCTGACTAGACAGACACCTACGTTTTCTTGCCTTGTAATGAGCCAATACGGTTGTTCAGCGAGCTATTATTGCATGGTGTCATTTATCCACTAGGCACTGCGCCATTGGTCATATTGTTTTCGAACAAACATAATGCTGCTTTCAGTAAACCTTATTGTTGCTTTCATCATTATCGAAGTTATAACATTTGTGTGTTGTCCAAGAGGGACTTTTAAGTAGTTGTTGTGAAACAATGGTGTTGTGGTGATAGGATTGATTGTTCCCGCCTTTTTGCATTGTTTAACACTGCAAACAGTTATTATCATATTTATTATTATTATCATTATTATTATTATTATTATTATTATTATTATTAATACCAATAATCTGACCATTATACTATTCAACTGTAAACCTTTGGAAGTGAATTACAGAGTCAACACTCTGAGACAGAAGTTATGATGTGTAGCATTGAGTACCATTTTTGAATACGAGCTAGCAACTATATCGGTCCCTTTTCGCGATGATGGAAACATTAATAAGACTAACACAACCTAGCAAGCCAATATGTTGCACATCTAACGGTGAGGAGTTCACATAAACACAACCCATAAATGTTGATGGAGAACATCAGCTTACATCGTTGATGAAATAACTTTCCTCCAGTCAACTAAGGAAGCACGCTTGACAATGTTTTATGTATTGCAGTGATCAACGTCATTACCATGTAGCAAACTATAGAACGCAGATGTAATAATTGCATTACATAGATACGACAACACACATTAAGTAATTCTCAGTGAACGATACTGACTTGCCTAACTGGTTCAAATCTCATTTGACTTACTGAATAAATCGTTTCAGGACAAAGAACTGTACCCACTTACATTCTATTCTTTTAAACAATTCCATCAAGAAAGCCAGTCCAGCAGCATTTGTTATTACATAGATTTAATCAGATTTTTCCGGTCTGCTTCCCAACATACCATCTATTGAACTGTCTACCTTACAGTCAAGAACAAGAACAAAATATGTCCAGGATACTTTACATGTCATTGAGCTATCCATTATGCAGTCAGCAGCATGGATTGTTGATGCGGTGAAACTGACATCTTTTCTATTGTATTACGTAAGCAAAAATCACCTCGCACAATACATATTCGTGCAGTTTGGCTATCTAGTAAAGCAAACCAACGAATAGATTCATTCCGATCAATACAATTGGTAGCATAGTCTGCAGGTGATTTCCAGCCATACTACAATCACAGATTTCAACGCCACCAATGCTCTTCGCAGAAATAGTAAAGGCCAAGAACATAATAAACAAGCGTAGCATGATCTTCAAATTGATGTCCAGTCCTGGCTCAGACGGTTGGTAAAATCTCTCCTTACGCGCCAATAATTGTCTTTATATTATCTCATACACGACGTTACTTTTGCAACAGACAAGCTTTCAACGAACCAGATTTTGGTTTGCAAGCAATATTTTTTTTAAACATGTTTATATGTGAGCCATATGATGGAATAAATAATATGAATCGAACAGCTCTTTTAACTTGAATGGGCTACAAATGGGTTACATGATACCACAGTAAAGCTTCAAGACAAAATGTTGACCCACCTCCACAAGAGAATAGGCAGGTGATACACTTGTGCTGTACGGACAGTGACTGTAGTGTTAGAAGGAGCCATTGTGTATTAACCGCGCTCCCGTGTATTAAACTGCGTGCATGTACAAAGGATATTGTCCTACACAAAACAGAAACAATTCATGATGACCATTTTTAAACTTTTCATTTTCACACAGTTGCAGTGTTCTTGAAACAGATGCACCCTCACACCTTACATCTATCACCAATTTTAGATAAAACCCAGACTAGATATATTGTTGTTATATTGCAAGAAATATAGGTATGAAAACTTTAGCAAGAAAAGATTGCTTATATTTAGTATCTCTTATGAACGCATTTAAAGTTCAGAAAAATCCGTATACTTGCACGCTTTTAGCATTTCATGATAGTCAAACGAATGCTCAAAAGTTGTTTGTATAAAACGAATATATATTCCAGACTCATACATTTGCACTATCAGAAATATTACTTGGCAATTTGGTGGAAAAGTTTTAATAGCTTCTGTCTCTAAGGGCTGAGTAGCGCAAGCATTTGAAAGTATTCTCGCAGACAATAACACGAATAAAACATCCACATACATTATGTTCTAATCAGTTAGACAGTGGTCTTGGACACTAAGCAAACGGTTCATGGTTCTAAAGTAGTGAGGTATATGTAGATCAGATTATGTCCTCGACGATAGCCTTGATTGTTAAGGTCTTCCGACCGTCTTGTGCTTAGACATTTATAACGTTTGATGGATTGCAAACATGCAAGAGGCGACAATTTGCATCGTGCATTCTTTTAGCCTATAGCGTTTTGAGTAGTATAATTTGGGAGATGGAGGAAAGAAAAGGAAATAGCTTTATTTGTGAGAGTTTTAAAGCATGCTCATAGTCTGTATGATTACGAATGATATTCGAACGTTTTAACTTAGAATGCATACTCATAGTTCCATTGTAATGGAAGAGGTGACGTTGTTCCTATTTTTATGTATATTATGTCGAAATCGGAAAACGAAACATTTTCCAGTTAGATAGTCTATTCGACTGGCATTATTTTCATCACCTGTATCAATTTATTGAATTATCAATAGGATATGTGACTGTTTGTCGATAAGAATGTAAACAGAGTTATGTCGAAAAAATCATAAAGAGTGTGTAAGGTATGTTTTTCACGGGAATATCATCAAATTAACAGCTTCGAAACATTGTCAGGTATGAAGCAATTTTGAATGAGTGTTTTGTGTCGAATGAACGTCGGATATATTATACGTTTAATTACTGTCTGTTTAAGCATCCCGACGTTAGCGTTTACTTAACTGTTCTGTATAAATGCGTGTCACTGTAAAATGCAAGGGGATTTGTTTTTCTTTCTCTAGCGTGGCGGAAAGAGTACTAACAAAGTCTGAATAATGATTACCAAAAGTAACGACTTCCTACAGTTGTTACTCTCCATCAGGGAAAAAAAATAACCAAACAGGCTTGGACAATGATTACTAAAAGTATTGACTTTCTACCGTTGTTAGTCTCGGTCAGGAGCATGTTTACCAACCAGGTTTTGTACAATGATTACTAAAAGTATTGACTTTCTACAGTTGTTAGTCTCCGTCAGGCGCAGGAGTACCAACCAGGTTTGGATAATGATTACCAAACTTTATCACTTTTGTATGTGCATGATTTGATATTTTGACTTTGGTACAACGGCCAAATGCGGCCGACGGATGTTCCATGCAAATATAATAAAATGTATACATTCATGCATCTTTCTAAAATGTGTTCGTGACCGTCTACAAAAGCAAAGCAATAGACGTGTGTGCATGTATGCATTTTAGCCAAACGTGTATATATACAGATTTCTGTTATTGAGTTATAATTTTTCGACACAATCATAAATGAAAATGAACACTGGTGCTCTCTGACAACGAAATAACCTCTTGTGTTTTTTGCATGCTTGTCTGGAATAACTAAAATTGAAACAAAAGCTGAAACCATATGTGGCGCTTGCTCCGAGAACCCTCAAAAAATCATAAAATTCTGATACCAACATGAGTACATTTCGTTCTAATTGCATATGTTGTACACCACAAAATAGGTCTATTTAAGTATATTTAACAAATATTAATTGTAGGTGCTATACATTTAATTCATGCAGTTCATGTGTGTAAAATTACTTAACATTAATACAGATTTAGCTTTCATGCTGTAAAATTTATATTAGTTTGTGACTTTTATAAGCACTGATTTATTGCTTCTCTTAAAGCACAATAATGTATTTATACATTAATACTATTGCATACAGTCTTTTACTTTTAGCAGTGAAGGATTCTGAGATGAATTTTCTTTTGCTGACTGTAAAATGTATTTATCCATATTATCTTTTATATGTTAGGTAGAAAAGTTGAAAGGCTTCCTAGGAAAAGAAGAAACAATGAATCGTTGATCTAAGTTTCCCGAAGAATATCTAAGATTCTACACTCGCCATATATATATATATATATATATATATATATATATATATATATATATATATATATATATATATATATATATATATATATATATATATATATATATATAGTCTATAAGAAGATATTAAACCACTTTGGGGGTACTTCACAACGTATAGTCTTGACTTAACCTACTGTTGTGAAGGCCATTTCTCATTTTCTATATTCGCATGCTGTACGTTCTCACATGGCCAACTTGAATAACAAGGTCGATGCATGCATTTTTTATGATATGTATAGTAATAGAAACTTCTCATATAATGTCTTATTTTATATCATCTTGTTTTTCAGTGAACTGTGTCCCGCACTACGCTGTTAAAAGCTGTACGTACAAGGACATATCTCTAATAAAGTTGATACATCATTGTGGTGATGTTTTTTTTTTTATCATGACAGGGAACTATAAGCTTCACCGAAATCAAGATAAAACAATATAAACAATATATCATGTAAAAAGTATATATGGCTCTTTTTATTATAAATATCTGTTCAATGATCGTCGTAGTTAAGGCAAAAAAGTTCAAGTTCAGCTTATAAAAGTCGAAAGCAAATACACACGCTACAAGATGAAATGTAACTGGTAACTAATGTTACCTAATTTTATACACATGAACTGCATAAATCCAGTTCATAGCAAACTTTGCAGATGCATTACAAATGAAGTGAGTGTTTGCTATATGCAAAATTTAACAAAATATATAAATGACAGCCAGGTCCGTATTAATTCAAATCAAGATGGATAAGATTTGACTTTTTTGTGTTTGGCTATTGCTGTGTGCCTTTTTGAATTTTGTTCTAAATCGCCGTTTGTTATTTTTACAAATTCGATTACTATAATTTATTACAAGCCATTTTGAAGGGGTGTCATTGAATAATGACGAACGTGATGAACATAGACTGTTGAAGTAGATCTGATAAATGGATTATTTGCTATTATGCACATTCCGATGATAAATGGATTATTTGCTATTATACATATTCCGATGATAAATGGATTATTTGCTATTATGCATATTCCGATGATAAATGGATTATCTGCTATTATGCATATTCCGATGATAAATGGATTATCTGCTATTATGCATATTCCGATGATAAATGGATTATTTGCTAGTATGCACATTTCGATGATAAATGGATTATTTGCTATTATGCACATTCCGATGATAAATGGATTATTTGCTATTATGCACATCCCGATGATAAATGGATTATTTGCTATTATGCACATCCCGATGATAAATGGATTATTTGCTATTATGCACATAGGGATGATAAATGGATTATTTGCTATTATGCACATTCCGATGATAAATGGATTATTTGCTATTATGCACATCCCGAAGATAAATGGATTATTTGCTATTATGCACATCCCGATGATAAATGGATTATTTGCTATTATGCACATTCCGATGATAAATGGATTATTTGCTATTATGCACATCCCGATGATAAATGGATTATTTGCTATTATGCACATCCCGAAGATAAATGGATTATTTGCTATTATGCACATTCCGATGATAAATGGATTATTTGCTATTATGCACATTCCGATGATAAATGGATTATTTGCTATTATGCACATTCCGATGATAAATGGATTATTTGCTAGTATGTACATTCTGATTCATCTTTACTAATCTCTTCGAGCTAACCATATTGATAGTTTCGATAAATCAGCCTTTCTGTTTTCTTACCAATCCGGTCTTTGTTATGATGTATTATTGTCTACAGGTAAAATATGCATAGTTTAATCCTGCACTCAGATCATTATCACATTTCAAAAGCATTGCATGGAAACAATATAATAATCAATAATAGAAGGATTTCGGTGAGTTGTAAACACAACATTCGTATCGTCAAATCGTATTCCATTTAATATAATTGACTTTGTATTTCTAAATATGTTTGTCACTATTTTCCAAAGGATACTATGTTCATGATTTGTTATTATTTCTAGGCAACTTATACTCGAAGAGAATTTTCACCGATATAATTTAAGACCTCACATAATTGGCACCAAACAAAGAGAGCTTTCTGAGAATGAAATCATCTTTATCCAAAAATTATTGACGTTATTAGCTCTGGCATTTAAATCGCCCATTAAAATAAAATAGATATACGAAAGATAGCAATTTAGGCTGCAAACCTTATGAATTTCATTTCAAATAAAAAACATTGAATCTGATGGAGGAACACTAAAAAATTAAACGTAATCGTCACTTTTCGAAACAGTTTTATTGACTTTAAGCCAAAGGATGTAATCCGAGTCACATTTAATGATAGTTACAAAGTAGATATATAATTATTTCGGCAACATCGCAGTTAGTCATCCAATGTGAAGTAGAGCTTCTGGTTTTTCTGTCATCCATATCAGGACAACTACCACCACCACCACTACCACTATCTCGTGACCATATCCAATAGCATCACGATGATGATCGCTATAGACAAACAAAGGCTTTCTTAGTTGTTCAAGATCAGCAAATAAATAATACAAGAGGAAAATTTCTTATCAGAAAGCACATCTTTTCTTTTTAATTTATACTATTGGTAGAACAAGCCAGGACGATACAAACAAATTTGTTATTGTGCATACATTTTCACTTCATTTCATGCTCTAATTTCTTGTAATTTCACATTGATCTATTCAATTTTATGATCCCCTCCCTTTGGTCTTTATTATCGTTTCTTTCAATAACAATTTTCCTCTTAAACTTCCTCACTCGTCATTTTCTCTATCATCTTAATCGTCATCGTCCTCCTCATGATCATGGCCATCATCTTTCTTCTTTTTCATGATGATGAAGGTAATAATTTTTTTCATCGTCATCATCAATACCATCAGGAAGACCTCATCGTTACCATCATATTCTTTAATGTCATATATTTTAATTTAGAGTACCAATATAGCAATGTATAGCACCATTCCTGTTTGTAATTAAATAGCTATATTTGACCAGAGAAATATTACAGTTCTTGAGGGATGGTCTAAAATCTTCCTTGGCCTATATTTTACCTTCGTGTCTTCTTAGCTTAGTAACTCGCCATGTACAATCACACACTACAGATACATGCTAGTTTATCAGAGGTTCATAGTGATTTGATGTAGCTGATCAGTGGAGTCCCAACCTTCACATTGGAAGAGTCAGAAAAATGAATTATATTATCCGATCAATAAGCCGATCTGCTCTGCATATAAATCATAGAAAATTTTCATAGCCATGAACGGTCTCTTGAAAGCACATACAAGTTCAAGGAATGAGATATTGTACAATTCGTGGACATTGCGATTTATTTTCAGTTTGTGACATGTTTTTTGTTGTTGTTGGCTTTCATGAATCACCAGAATACCAATCAGTTTTTATTGCGAAACAGCATATCATCTATAATTCATTATGCCAAGCCTAAATCCATAAATCTGGTTTATACAATTGTTATCGCTTTCTTTCCATGGAAATTCTTACACCAAACATTACTTGGACAGAGTTTATTTACTGATCTCTTCAACGCGATTAGACGATCTTGCGCAATTGTAATTCCTTTAGAATGTTCTAAAACTAGGTGGGTATTTGTATTGGGAGTTATCAATATGATTAAATTGTGATAATGCAACATTGTTTTTATGTTTAGTTCTTCTAGACAAGCTGATTCTAAAAATATGATATGCTTAACCGATGAAATATCAGATAAAATAAATATGCCCTATTAAAAGAGGGGAATATGCTAAAGGAAAAATAGCTAGCAATCGTGTTTTATATACAACCTGTTTTCAAGCTCGTTCCTATATAATATTTTCCTTTTCCTGTGAAAATGTGAGAAAAATGAAATAAAATAAAACAATTATTGTTTTTATATAAAAAGACCAATTATCAGCAAAGAAGAAATTCTTTCACCTATTCTTTGCATGGGAGCAAAAGAATTAAAAGACAATATTATATCCAGAATTTTGAGGAAATGAAGAAATTCAACTCGAAATAAACAGCAGAGAAAAATGTATCAGCACAAAAACGTGTCATTGACTGAGGTAATTGCTTGTCGTTCTTATCATAAATTAAGCCATTCTGAACTAGACATATTACGTTAACACATGTATACATGTAACAACACTACATAATCTGGAACCACTATATTCATTCCCTGCATATGAATTGATTAGCGTGCTCACTAGGATGATCGGACTTGATCTACGTAGCTGATAGATGTGTTATCATTATTCATTGAACAACGAATAATAAACTTTTGGTAACTTTTGACCACGCTTCTTAGTTCAATACTAGCAAGATAGCATATATATATATATATATATATATATATATATATATATATATATATATATATATATATATATTACGTTTTGTTAAGTGTCACAAAATAATGTGCTAGATATTCTGAGATATAAAACAGATTCATTGTTAATGATATGGAATTACTTTAATGGCTTTGTACCTGGCAATATCTCCTATATGCAGTTGAACGTTCAAGTGGGAATCTATGTGTAATGTAACAGACACCATCAGCGAGTTAACATAAGGTAGTATGTATTGTTACAGACAAAGAGGCAATATATCATCTGTTGGCAGTAGATTATCTTGATTCTTTTTGTGTGTGGATTAGTATAAGAGTGGATTATACATGCATACATGATTATAAACAACGGATGTATTATCCAGCTGAATATCATATAATCTGAAGTACTCTTTCTGATTAATCCATCTGACCTATCGCCAAAGTTGGAATGACTACACCTGTCCATTACCACACCACATAATACAAAATCGAGTTTTCTTTCATACCGAACCAATACGATGGCTTAGCAGATACCGAAGCTCTCATAGACATTAGACCAGAAAGTCTCTCTGGTCTGCCACTGTGCCTGTGATAACATAATGAATAAAAGCTTTTCAAGTGCGAGTATTCCTCAGCGGATAATTGGTATCGGCACGTGTATGCATTTACTTTTCTGCTCTAGGTTAATTAATGAGCCGTATGTTTAATATGAACATACGTTTTAATAGAAGAAAAACCCCAACAAATTGAATGTTCAGAAGCTATCCGCAACATTTAAATGAAACAAGTATTCATGCCTCCTCCACCCCACCCCCACCCTCATCGCCGCAAACAAAGAAACATGCAAACATTTTCCTTCGATAGAATGCGATCGCCAGAAAATTACAGCTGTCTTTTATTGATGCAGATCTGAAATAAAGACAATCCATTTCACAACTCGTCTTCCATAGTTCATTTGAATTGCCTTGAAACAGAAAATCCATCCTCCAAACATGTTATGACTATATTAATCCAAATTAAGTTCTAAACTTCCGTACCAATTATCAACTGTGTATCATCCCAGTTAATCACCATATAAGATGAACAATATATATTCAGGACTCCGCTGTGTTGACTCTGTCCAGAGGTGCAGACGTAGCCTCTCGTTTCAAGTGACAGATCATTTCATAGCGTACAAAGTTTGAGTTGTACATATTTCATACCAGTATATATTCTCAATTTATTCCGATATTTTTGTATCTTTTATATGTGTTCATGCACATATCTTAAGGTGGATAAAAATATTATAAAAAATATTAGTGTACTGGAAATATATATTTTTATAATTGATAAATTGTTTCCTTTCCAGACACAATAAGGAGCGAAAAAAAAAACAACTTGTCTCATTCAACTCTAAATTGTTAGCTACAAAAAGACATACGGGTCATTCAAACATTCGTCCTTTTTGTACTGTACAATAAATATTATAGATTTGCTGATTGTAAACATTTCCGAGCTCCATATTAAACAGTAACATGGAAAGTGTACGTTGGGTCTTTTATTTTCATAGTATACATCTTTCCATGATGTAAACATAACCAAATGACAGCCATATATATGATATTGCTGGCAAAGATAATTAAAATTACGCCAGACTTTGCTATGGTGGATGAAAATAAAAATTTGGCATTATAGGACATTGCAATAACCCCAAGCTCCAAAGAGTCGAAAATAGATATTTAATAAAATAGGAAGCTTTAGAGCTAAAGGATTAGTTAGTATTTAAACTTTTAAACAAGCCAACTCTAGGATGATCTTTATCAGGAAATGTCATGTCTCTCTTCTCTCAGGTTTACCTTCATAATAAGGTCTGGCCATTGAACCACTAGTTTTTGTCTTATCTTCACCACGCCTCCTCGAGTCCAAACATCTACTACACAGTAGGCTTATTTATATTAGTACAAGATTATTATTAGCCTTAGGATACCTAAGAAATCCACTACATTCCCTGTGTTTATGGTTTGTTTCTTTTAGGTGGTTTCTAATCTATCTGCCATTTGTATAAGACGTTCCAGAACTGGTTTCTTCTGGTGGTTTACTCTCCAGCTTTAAGTGCGATTGCGCTATGGAGCGGGATGTATTAACTTGTAATATCCAAGCATTCACTAATTCCAGCATATTCTCTATCATCAATATTTTTCACACTATACGTCCTTGTGGCGCTTACTTAGCGCTCTTATCATCAATTAGTGGAGTGAAGCATACATGTCAGCGCGTTACTTTGAAATGATTATTTTATGTTTCAAAAATTGTATTGACATAAGGATAAATGACTCAAACATGTAATACATTTCTCACTTATAAATGAGACTAATTGTACATTTATGTATTAAGAATTATAAAGCATAAGTAACTAGTAAAATTATATTATATCAATTCAAAAGTTTAAAAGTCTTGGAAATATTGAGAAGTAAGAAAACGGTAAAGAACAACTCATATAATAATTGACGAAAGTTTCTAAAATAATATGAGCTTGCTGATAATTGTGTTACATGCCTACTATTTGTTTAGTTACTGAAATCATTCTTAGAAAATTTGCAGATCATTTGTGATATAATATTTTATTTTGTTAAATACAATTCAAAACTCGTAATCCTGTATTGTATGTAGGAAAGCATTACATAGAAGAATACAATGATTTAAGAGAAGTGTAATTAATGACATCTAGAACAGGAAGAGCGTATTCTTCCTGCATATATTATATGTAGTGTTGTGTATATTTAGTTTGTATTGTATCGTTGCCCTTTGTCCATAATTGACGGTAGAAGTTAACGCCTACATTCCTATTGTCATGCAGGGTAAACATGTTTACTTGGATTTGGGTTATATATACAGCCTTGGCTCGAGAAAATTCCAAAAACGAATTTTGTTTACAGTTTGATGGAAATTTCCAATAGGATGACCCTTATCATTGTCCTCTTATTATGACTGAGGCTTAAATATTACAGTTATTTATATTAGGAGTACTCAGTCCTGCTTTAACAGTTGACTAGTGGGATCAGTGTTTTAGTTGTGTTTAGTTTTAATTTGAGAAGATTTATTTATTTGGAATTACAAAGTTCTAATTGGCTCTAGGACTAAATCAATATTTTGAAACTATTGCGAATTCATTTTGAATTATATTAAGACTGTTAACACGTCAACACTAGTCCAGGCTAATAGTACATCAGCACATTCAATATTTGTATTTGTTTGGAACACCATCGAAATTAATTTCAAATACTCTATAATTTGGGCCTGTGATATAAGTTATGGACTGCTTTTTATGTTCTGGTTTATTTAATTCTCAATACCGTAAGTTCTGTTTACATCTTAACTGTGCATTTGAGGGAAATAAATTATTTGCTGAATGTTACTTAATCTTGTAGCTTTTCGCTCCTTCCTGGTACCTAGCTTAAGACCACAGAGTCATAACAACAATTGCATTTATCTTATTGTTCTTTCACATTAAGCGATACATTGAATTAACACATCATTAGTGCAAACCAGCAGCTATTAGTTTCTAATATATTAAAACCCTCAATCTAACCGAGATCAGATACAAAAAAGGTATATGTGAAACTCGTTGCATGCTTATTAATTCACGTCAAAACCTTGACATTTCAGTTGACGTACAAACATTTTGCAGACACGGGTGCATTTATGAAATTTTGTAATGTGCACTATGTTGTGCTAGGAAACGTACAAAGCATTTAGAACTTTAAATATTTTGCGGTGTGTCGTTGTTTAACAATTTCAAAATATTAACATCAACAAATAAAATTCTTCTACATTTTATGTATTATTACAAACTTTTAGCACAGTGACTACAGCTACCACTGTATGCCAGAGTCGATCGGTTTCAAAATGGATACCAGCAGATAAGCAGTACGTATGAACCGTAGGAAGATGAAATTAGCACTTTGTGGTCTGCACCACAGAAATTGTTTTACATCCCTGTTTGTATCAGGTTTATGATTGTTATTTAACTCGATTTACTACATAGATCTTGCATCTTTAGCTTCTAGACAATAATATCTGCTCTAAAAAATCAAAGAGAAAACTGTTAGTTCCTTCGAAGCAGATAAAGTTGGTGTCGAGCAGAATTTATTCCCTTAAGGCCACTGCATGCCGAAAAAAGTCGCAATGTGACACTTATTTATCCCCTCAAGTAGAAAATGGTTTGAATTAGTCAGGTTTGAGAGAAAGAGAGACAGAGAGAGACGGACAGAGACAGACAGAGATATAGACAGACAAAGATAAATTTTTAACATTTTAAACAACCAGTAACAGAACTGCAGTAGCTTAACTTTAATTATGTTTTAATACATACAATTACACACGCTATTTCCAATTTAATTTTATTTTAATACATACAATTATACATGCTATTTCCAATTTAATTATGTTCTAATACATACAATTATTCATGCTATTTCCAACTGAGGTTCCAATGATCAAGAAGATTTAATTATCTATCCAGTAGTAAAACAATATAAAAACAAGTCCATCATTGAAATAGTCACAAAATTATAAATATTTCACTATCATGTTGTTCTGGGGTGTGTTATGTCAGCTCATATTTGAGATTGAGAACACTTATTAAGTTTTATTTAATTGTTTGCCAAAGGGTATTTAGGCATACGTCTCATTTTAATTAAAACATAAACAAAAGATCACGTGTGTGTGTCTCTGTGTGTATGTGAACATTGAGCAAAATACAATTGATAGATTCACCAAAAATCTATAAACTTTTTTGTGAATGCTTCCATGACTTCTATGACTGTACATACAAAATTCCCAATGTGTAGTTGATATACGTCCGTTGTGCACGCATATATTTGAAAACCGCATAGTTTTATGTTCAAGCGGTTTACATCATACTTAATATTTCATTCATCGAATTCGTTTCAATGTAGCCATAACTGCATGTGGCTGTGGCGGCGAACTGTAACCTAGAAAGAAAAACAACAATTACTCGTGTATGCGAATTAAAATACCAAAAGTCATTCTGATACGAATCACTAAACTTTAAATTTCACATCCGGATGGATCTTGTATGCTATCTTTCTTATCAATAGATATTCATAAGTTTGAAAGTGTTTCTAATTTTCAGACAAAACGTACATCCACTTTAACGTCCGCATGGAACAAAGACTATTCCTGAGTCTTACGATACTTGCATATAAGTAGTGGGATCATGCTAATATCACGTGATGGCCAAAGCAACGTATATTATTTTCATCTGTCAGTATCACGTACTATTTGCTATTTAACTTAGTACACGATTCGGCCCTGTTTCAGGTTTAAGTAAATTAACAAAGATATGTGAACAATACGCATTTTTGAGAATAATATTTGCAATATACAAAAATCGGTAAGCATGGTCTTACACTCATCTTTTTTCAAATAACTGAACTGTCATACCGTTAAATATGTCAGCAGTTATATGTATTTGGGTCACAATTTAAATTACAATCGGTCAGACGATGAAGATTTGATGAGACATTACAGATGTATGTGTACTTGAACAAACATGCTTCTTCGAAAATTTAGACATTGTTCTTTGAATGTCAAAATTAGATTATTCAAGTCTTATTGTTGCATAAAATATTGTGCTCCTCTGTGGACAAACTTTAGTGAATATATCAAAATAAAATTAGCTATTGATCGTAATAACGAGCTTTTAATAATAATCTTCATGTTCTTTTAATCTTTTCAAGATTGAGCTGTGCCTATAACACGTGTGCAAACCATAACTTATTTAGTTTCGGAGCAGTAATGAGAAAGTATATGTTCTCAGTGATGACACGAATATCTAATAGTGAGAACTGTATCTAGAAATACCTGTGGAACTATAATGTTCGTTAACATTTCGTATCATAGATAGATGGAACCAAATATTACTTACTCTTTAAATATCTTACATGATTTCATCTTAAGCATTGCTGGACACAGTCTGTTGCTGTAAATGTGTCTGTATATTTGTACATAAAATATCTGGGTTTTTATGTTTAACATATTTGTCATTTAAATTTATATTTTAATTTAGATGTATGGGGTTTGCAGGCTGAAATGAAACAGCATTTTCCTCTTGTTTCCATCCAACCATGTTTTGCCTGCATTTTATAATTGATAATTTCTGACCTGACTATTGCATCCTCGTCCTTGATATTTATTGCAGAATGAAATTATTGCCGATCAGAAATTATATTTATAAAATTAGAGCGTATTGTGATAAAACGAGCAATGTTGTCATTTACGAGAGAATTGTGGTAAAGTTGTCTCATGTTGTCATTCACGAGAAATTTGTGATAAAACCGTGCCATGTTGTCATTTATGAGAGAATTGTGATAAAGCTCTCTCATGTTGTCCTTCACAAGAAATTTATGATAAAACTGTGCTATGCTGTCATTTACGAGAGAATTGTAATAAAGTTATCTCATGTTGTCATTCACGAGAGATTTGTGATAAAACCGTGCCATGTTTTCATTTATGAGAGAATTGTGATAAAGCTCTCTCATGTTGTCTTTACGAAAGAATTGAGATACAGCTGTCCCATGTTGTTAGAAACTTCTGGCAGCAGTGCACTAGTATAATGTTTAGACATATGAAAGTAGCGACTATTCAAGAAAATGAAATGGCATGAATGCGCCAAAACATGTTTGTCTTTCTGAAGGTATTTGTACTGCATAATGGTACATGTAGCCCACAAAGAAATACTAAAGATTTACATACAGTCATTGTACAATAAATACTCGCCTTACAGTATGTCAAATATTGTCATGATTATCTCTGGCTGGATAAGCATTCGTTTCATCATGGACTGTTCAACCATAATGATGAACTGGACAATATAACTTGAGAACATTGACGATTTACAGAAACAGTGTATCCTGCAAAATTAATATAAAGCTTTTACATAGAAATACATACATACATACATATATATATATATGCAGGATTAGTACAGATATATATGTTGCATACGTACAAATCTATATGCAGGATTAGTGCAAATCTTTATGCAGGCCTCGTACAAATACAGATGTTGCATACGTACAAATCTATATGCAGGATTAATACAAAATTGAATACAAGCTTAGTACACATCTATATGCAGGATGATGTTTGCAAAAAGTTATTTTTCCACCGATGACCAGTTTTATTGCAAGAAGTTCTAAATGATTCACGTCATTGTATTCCCAAGGATCTTATAGTCGTGTATGTGTGATTTTAAGAAATGATTCTGCCAGTAAAGCAAGACTGATAGTCTAATACCCATATTAGAAATAGTTTTTGACTCAATGAATATTTTGAACTTGAAACTAAACAATTTTGAGATATTGACACAGACGTTTATGGCTACATGTTTGAAAGTCATGTTTTGTTCATTCGCTGGATAGAAGGAGCAAATAAGATACTTTTGACCATAATGATAAATTAAAAAGATTTACAATATATTTGAGAAGACCTTTCTCTACATATAGTTTATTTTATGTTTTGTACACATTACATGAAACATGCATGCGCTAGTTGATATGTCTATATAACAGCTGTTTGAATTAGGTCAAGCTATCCACGAATTCCAACTAAAAGAATATCGCGCTGCTATCTCTCCTTGGAGAAGAAAAAAAAGATCATCATTTTGTTTAGTCATGAAGGAACGTAGTAAAGCTAATGATATCAGAATGAATCATTCGTCTTAATTTGTAGGCAAGCCATTTCCACCACATGTCAGACTCTTTGATATAAAAAGTGCCGAAACTGTAAAGGGAGATAACAAATGAACCGGCCATACTCAATTTGTAAATGCTTTGATAGCGGGGAATACATTGCGTGCCGCCGTTAGATAAGAGCTATTTTTTGGGCCAAATCAGTATGTATATAAATATTATCTAGGATTTGTATATGTAATTATTCATCGTTAGTGTTGTGCGCTTTGTGGATCTTTACAGAACTTGGTTACTAGTTGTTTTGTTTTCTCTCACTTGCTTCTCCCATAAGTTAATTCAAGAAATGCATCTTCCAAATAAAACAGTATATTGTGTGGCCATCAGTATTTACGTGATATCAACTAAGACTCATGATAAAAGCAAATCTTCGTCAGATGTATAACAGCTCTATCTCGACCAGACGATATTTGTCTATAGCATGCAAGCTTTAAAATATTCTTGGAGAAACTTGTCATGCCGTGCTTAGTGTAAAACATGAACCATCCAAAATTGTTGAGATTTGCCACGTTAAGCGACATGCGTGTTTTATACATGTGTACCTCTATTTAGAATTAACTGAGACATTTTCATTTCCGGGCATAACTTAGTAGACAAGACATTTCATAATGGAATGTACTGCCAGTCTTAAAACTGACATTGCCATTGATCTTGACAATCGATCTGTACATCGCATGTGTGTGTGTGTGTGTGTGTGTTTGTTTGTGTGTGTGTGTAAATAGATAAGCCCTCTGGCAGGTACCAAAATCCACGGTCAGAAAGTATTGTTTGCCTTAATCTATTACCTCCGGGTTTACTGTATTTTCACAAACATCAATTTCATACATTGCTGCATTAAGGTTGGAAAACCGAACATTGTCTCTTCATTTCACAGATATTGGAACCTAATCTCTATACTAAAGAAACAGAGATGTAACATTAACTAATATACTTTTCCGAGATATCAGTTTTGATTGAGTTAAATCTTAATTTTATCAAATGACTTTGATATATATCATTTGCTATTCTCCGATATTGTCTACCTCATGAAACAGAGGAGTACTGCACTTTAGCATTCGGTTATTGCATTGTCATGATTTGTGCTTTCACTGCGCCAAGATTTGCGCATTGCTGTACATTTGATTCCTAATATAGCCTGGAATATTGCAGCTTTTGCAGTGTTTCTTTGTCGTGAGGTGCATGCTCTCTATTCTACGTTCCCAGCACTACTGGTCGCGTATGTATAGGT
Organism: Sinohyriopsis cumingii; assembly: GCA_028554795.2. Lineage (NCBI taxonomy): Eukaryota > Metazoa > Mollusca > Bivalvia > Unionida > Unionidae > Sinohyriopsis > Sinohyriopsis cumingii. Next base: position 77,188,653 of record CM068828.1, read on the forward strand.
ACATTTCTGGCTAGTATACGGTTTATGTATATGATATTCCAACATGATAAGTGTGGATGAAGAAAAAAAGAAGAAAAACCAATAGATGCAACTGGTGCCTATAACGAATGTTGGTATTTATAGCATGTTCAGCATAACACAAGACTATAAACACCATGTATAGAAACGCGTGTGCTGTTACAACTGCAGCGATAATCATTTTGTAACTGGTATGTAATTAGCAATCATTTTCTTTTTCATGCATACAAGCGATTGCTCAATCCACTCTACATATACACCTCACGTGATTCTATTACGGAATCTCGAAGGTGATCAGAACCTGAGAGCAATCCAAAATCCCGTAAACATAATCTGTATGAGTCTAGTAAAGGTGCGTACAAATATTAAAACACTTTTTGAACGTGCTACTGAATTTGAAAACAAGTTTAACACACCTCGTGTCAGTTGTGCGGACAAAAATATCCTTCCTAAGTATGGCTACAATCTGGACAAGAAAGGAAGCAAGAGTCATACATTTTCATCAAGGGACGAAGTAGATGCTACAGTATTTGATTCGCTGGTTATACAATCAGATGGACGGTAGGTCAGATGGAGGACATCAAATATCCCTATGCTGAAACTAGTGGAAAATTGGACGCATTATCCCAAACGCAAAAACTTGTGGTTAATTAGACCCATTATCCCAAATGCTCAAGACACATTTCAGTTATAGTGATTACCATATGTTCTGGAAGCATTAGATTCCGAATAGATGGAAACTATTAGCAATTACCAACAAAAAAAAAGAGAATTCAGAAACAAGATTTATGTTGCATATACTAGAACGTTTATTATAAGAAAGAGGCTAACATAAGTAATTATATTAATCACGAATCATATACAAGGAACCGCAGTTTATGTTACTTATGTTGTCTATTTAGTTCGAAGACAAAGATTTGTAAAGAGAATTCCTAATTTCTAAATTAAGTTTCAATGATGTTATTATTTTCTAAAATTGTTCATGTGAAGGCCTGAATTAGTTGTTAATATTCTTTATGTGAAGCCCAATATTAGTTGTTAATATTTATCGGATGTGAAGTCAAGTTATTATTATTATTGTACGTGAAGGCCCGAATTAGTTATTACTATTATTGGACGTGAAGGCCCGAATTAGTTACTATTATTATTGGACGTGAAGGCCCGAATTAGTTATTATTATTATTGGACGTGAAGGCCTGAATTAGTTATTATTATTATTGGACGTGAAGGCCCGAATTAGTTATTATTATTATTGGACGCGAAGGCCTGAATTAGTTGTTAATATTTGTATTAATATGTATTTGATAGAACTATTCCTATTAATTAAAATTTGCACAGATTGTGACATTACAAATACTTTATTCTGTAAACCATTATCAATTGTATTTATTAAGTAAATGCGCTCTATTATTGTATTCAAACATCAGGCTACAGGAATTAGTTACTATAAGACCATAATAAATAATGTTTCTGTTTAAAGAAACATAGTTCTGATTTTTATTCTTCTTTAGCTTTGAAATATCTGGTAGAGAAATGATAAAACATGTCAATTTTCCAAATATCGTTGGTTTGTTTGGTTAAAGAATGTAAAGCCTTTATTTTATAATTATGAACCGACATTTTCAGTGGATTTTATCTATAAAATATAAAACTTACTCTTAAAGGTTATGACAAATCTGCAGACCGCGTTAATTTTAAGTCGATTCAACTGTTATGCGTAGGTTTTTCGAGACGCTAAAATACACTAAGCTTTTGACATGTGTGATACATTATTATCATGTACAATATCGCTATTGTATGCAAACTCTCTGATTATGCTGTGTTATATATACATCACTATGTAACTCATGATGGTGGCTAGATTTCTCGTAGTTGATCTAACAACTTTGTATCCGATGCGAATCTGATGCAAAGATTACGCGTTGTCAAGGCTAACGTCACGTAGCAACGATCGCGTGAAGAGACTATATGTATACACAATTAACAATGTGAGTAGATAGACATAATCACAACAAAAGAGCAAGAAAACAAATACAGTTTTTTAAAAATGTTTCTTGTTCTTATATTTTGTTAAGTTTTTTCATTATGAAGCACTTGTTTTCGGTATGTAATCTAAACATCATATGTAGAGGTACCGGATCTGGGTATATGTACAGCATCACGTTTGGTAGCGGAAGGGCATCAAATAACTCTTGACCTTTTGTGTCAAGCAAATTCGATATTGTTTCGATATTAAAATCCACGCGAATCTGATAACATGTACATATCACTTGCCGATAGTCCCTCATTTAAATTAATTTATATCTGTATTACATGTTAGGAGTAGAATGCAGGTGTTGAATTCACTACTGTAATCTTGAATGCCCCCCCCCCCCCCCATAAACGTCACCAGTAGATTCTTTTTATTTTGTGCTAAGACAAAATAATTAGATCCGAATGAAAAATGACGAATTTTTAACCCTGTGGTAAATTTAACTATGTACGACGTTTTAATTATGAATAACAAGGATTAAAAAAGAAACAAATTAGTTTGATATCTATATTCATTTACATCTTCCCGTTGACAGTTGCCAGTTTTTGCATCAAATATATGACGAGGATCTAGCTTTCTGGAACCACCTGTCCGTTCGGCCAGGCCTGTGGCTGGGTCAGGGTAGGCTTAGTTTTCTTATAAATGTGTGGATACGTTAAATCAGAATTCCATCCCTACATTCAGGGGCCAAGCTATCAAGGAGCCATCTTCCAGATGAACGGCTTGTAATGTTTGAAACATACACAAGTAATATAGTCAAAACAAAACTGTTTTGCAGTGTTTAAATTGTTAAAAGCCGATCTACAAACACTATTCATTCTTAAAATTTATTACGTTTTCATAAGAGATTATAAGAAATTTGCACGCATAACACACAGAAGCTGATGGCTGTTACCACTGTGCTTTAGTATAGCTGCATTTCATTTGATGGCTAGCAATGTCATGGTGTTAAAAACGGATCAGCAAGACAGACTGCATAGGTTTAGAAACGGCTCTACACGACACCAACGATACAGTTACAAATGAATGTTCGGATCTAGAAATGTCACTACATGACACCGTAAATACGGATATAGAGACGGCACTACATGACGCCGTAAATACGGACTTAGATACGCAACTAGACGCCGCCGTAAATACGGATTTAGAGACGGTACTACATGATGCCGTAAATACAGACTTAGAAACGGAACTACATGATGCCAAAAGTGTGACTGGAACCTTTTTCTCATACGTGTAAGTTCCCTAAAACCATTTTTCAAGCAATTGACATCTTTCCATGAAATTCTGAACTTGTTTGCTACGAACTTGTACTTCGTTATGTCAGTACTGCTTTCCTTATTAACTTTTTGTTATATTAGTACTGCTTTCGTTTTTAAGTTTTATACCGGGAAGATCTAATTAAATAATTTTAGATTCCACTGCCAAAGCATATAAGATATCGAGCGAAGAATAAAAACTCTGCCCTGGGTATATTGTATACTAGATGATCAGTATAAGAGAGTTCATGACATTATCTTGGCATTTTAAGTTTGATTTCCAGGCGTCTACGACTCTCATTGTTTTATTTATGGCATAGCTAGCCCATTTGCATAAAAATGTCGCGGAAAAAGAATATAGTGTTTACAAATGTGCACTCATTTCTATCCCAAAGTTTTTGTTTATTGTTTTGTATCATTTTAGAAGTTTTGTATTTTACAGTATTATCGACATCTATACCATTGTGTTCACGTAATTCATTGATAGAAGATTAATATGTCACAACATGAATTTATGCTACTTCGTCGAACGTATCTGTCAAGTACGTCGTTCAGCTTCAAAAATAACAATAATTGCAAGCCGTCTTTAATAACCTTTGTCAATTTACCCCTTCCACATTTTTACCCTCCTTAGCCGATGCTCTTCACTTCTCGCTAGATAACGCGATATATCCTAACATATTCCTTAGATAGAATGAAAGAACATAGGATTGAGTTAATGCACGTGGGACAAATAGCCAAATTAATTCGGAATAATTGAATGTACGAATCTAGAATCAATTTATAAGTCAATGATTCATCGAAAAAAAATAGTTGATATGGTTGAATGAATTACTTTGCTAACGAATTGTGGAAGGCACAACGGTGTGAGAAGCTTAGTGAAATTAAATATATAAACTTTCGATAAAATTGATACATTATTACTATACACGATAAATATACTTTATTTGAGCATTTAAGAAGATATTTTCAAGTTAGTGTTGGTTAATTCCTTTTCCCAAGTATGTGTAATAAAAAAAACGTTTTAAAATTATCTTCCACTTTTCACCTGATGTACCAAATGACTTGTTCCAAGGAAGGGTAGCTGAGAAATCTGGAGTCGTCATCATTAATACTTCATGAACACTTTGCTGGGAAAAGCGATTGATAGTGTTGCCTTTTAGAAATACTGAGAAACACTTCACTGTGCATTGACCACAAATTTATCTTCATCACGAAAACGATAAAGTCATGCATACAAACACAACATTATCTAGAGTTAGTGGAACGATGTGTGAGATACCCCACTCATAATGTTGCTTTGGCTGTCGTTATCTACGTGATGACTGACTACAGTGTTATTACCTGGATCGAGCAAACAACACAATAAAATATGAAATTAATGGATGGAATAACACGTATCTGAGCCGAGATATTAAATAGAAGAACACGAGCCCCATATGTAAAATATAACAATTTAACCACTTACATAAACAAATTTAAATTGAACATTGCATTTGAATGATACACTTTCCTCTAGAGAAAGAGTAATATAATTTATGCGAAATTAAATTAGCCGTTCGGATACACCGATAGAACAAATTTCATCATATAATCGAGTGAATGATCGAGCTCAAAATGCCAGCATTTCAGCATCACCTAGTGCTGTCGGTCCTTTCCATATCACTGTTGGCGATAAGTCCGGTCACTGTATATCTTCTCTCTATCTGTGCTATATTTCCTTAAAATATCAAAGATAATACCTAACATAAATACATGGCAGGATTTTTCTTCTCCTGGAATAAAAAATATGTCCACTCTTTACGTCAGATATCTTCTACTCTCAACACAGATATGCTATGCTAATCAGTTTACCTTCTAATACACTCGCCCTATTATCAGAAAACTAATGTCTTTCTAGCCACTATTCGGATTCCTTGCTGAGAACCTGACATAATTTGACCGCTTTGATAACTATTAATGGGCTCATTTGGCTGTAAAGTATTAGCTGATCCATGCCTGTCAACACACATTCCTAATGCTAACAACCTCGATCATCGGTTGACAGAATGCAGGACTTAATCACACAAAAATGAATTAATGGACTTCACTCCTTTCCCGAACTACGTAACTTTGCTAATTAATGATTCAATGACATACATCTCCAGACACAGAAAAATACATTGTCAGCATACATGTTACAAATCTGTTATCACTGATAATCTACTTCTCATAATTCGTATCGGAAGAAATGCATGCAATCTGTATGATAAAGATGTCTATTAGATAAAAATAACTATATCCGAACTCATTCATAATATACATGAGTCATATAATATTTGAAACAAAATCAATGCAAACAATTACTTTTGAACTCAAAGAAAAATTGAATGCATTTAAATTGAACAAATTCAACAGATGTTTCCAATCGTATATCAATGAACATATATTGTATGCAGTTGAGAATAACCTTGTGTTTTATTCGAGACTCTAACCTTTATATGATGTCGAATCTCTTTTCTTTCATGTTCCTCGCTTTCCGACATGCGTCCCTTAGACAATGTAACGAGACAATTACTTTCTGCTAATTCTTGGAGCTCAATTCTGGCTTTTTTCAGAACCGTAGTCTCTCCCATTTTGCTTGGGGCATTCCTTAAAAGAATGAATTCCGTCTAGGAACACCCCCACACACTCGTTTCACTTTGCCAATCAGGATTACTTTCTCTAACCTCCAAATATTTCACACTCCTATCGAAGTCAGAATAATTCTCTCTAGTCCATCTTTATTAATGACAATTCTGGAAAATATCATATTATCACACTTGTTTTAAATGGCCCAAATTTTCCCAAAATTTGCTTTGGTTCGTCTCAAGTTGTTAAAGTAAATAACATTTATATAAAATGCAAAGACGCATTCATAGAGGCAGGATGTTTGTCATTTTCCTTTCTAAAACATTCAAAGTTTTCAACAATATCTGGAATTTCCAAGCGAAAAACTAATGTCCCTCACTCAGATGCAAGAAACAACATGTTGACCTCTATTTGCTATTTATTATTATGCTTACAAAATAAATGTCACTAGTCAGAGGCTATTATCTTGATAGTTGAACAAAGGTCAATTACACAATACTGATATATATATCACATAAAATCATAGAGAAAAGCCAACAAACAATACAAATCAGATATACATAATAGGACCTTACTTGCTGCTTAGGCATAGCATGACAGATGTGGCTTCGTTATCATGCCATTCAAATACTGCATGAACAGTCTGAAAAGTCCATTATTACTTACCAAGTTAAGTTGTGTTCTGTGTTGTGTACAAAGTGACACATCAACCACTCCAAGTTATTTAATGATGGTATGTAATTGTGTGTATTTCTAACTAATTGTATTCCAAGCCACATTGAAATCACTGGATATTTCCAGGGCTGCAGTAGTCCACCAATATATATCGTATATACCGTTATAAGTGTTTCTTGCTTTAAGTAGAGGCATTAAGAGATAACATTGTTACATACGATCATTGTACTTTCTCACCTATTTCTAATGGCATTGGTTATGTTGGCCCCAAAGTTTTCATCTAGCACAAGGGGTAATGTTCTTAGATTCAGATTATTTACAGTCATTTGTTATTCTACGAGCAACACCATGTGGTTCAAAGTTTTATAGCTATAGACAGATTACATATATATTTACTATTTTAATTTTTTGGACGGAGCAGTGGTATTGTTCTTAAAGATAGCTTTAAAAAAAATCTTTTACGAAGAGGCTTTTTTGAGAGCAATAGCATATTTTCCGCTTTATCTGACTTGTTACGGGTGTTTCTTTCTCTGCTCTTTGTACTTAGAAGTAATTGTGGAAAGGACAACACATGTTTTAACTCAAATAAGCAGCATAGAAAAAGGAACCAAAATATAATAAATGATGTAGTAATAATTTCTAAAATATATATTAACGCTTGCGAGGGACACATATACTGATCTGTTATATTGTTTAGCTGAAAATCAGCATCCATATACAAGGTCTTTGCAATGTGAATTCATCAAGCTGTATTGTCTTCCAACGCGCTATGTTCTGGACAATACTAAACGTCCCAAGAGCATTATCTGATGAATTTAATTTCTTACAAAACATATATGTATCTAACCTTTTAATCATACAACGGTTGTTTAGTCAGCGTGTACTAAAATACTGTATAAGTTTATATAATACAAGCAGTAAGAGTATTACTACAATCCAGGTATCCATTAAAAAATATTAAAATCCAACGTACGTAAGTTTCTGCACCAAAAACTGGCTCGAATTGTCTTTATTATCTTTCTATACTGTCATTGGTTAAAAGTGTTTTGCAATAAGTTTTTGTGTTACAGTACCATGGTGATCATTCTTTAAGGCATATTTTTCATTTATCACTTTTAGCTGTGAATTCATCGTAGTAATCACTTTCTTTAAACGTTTGTCCTTAGAAAGCACTATCTGACCATTTTTTTAAACCTGCCCTTACTACCTTCTTCCATATGAATGTTAATCGTGTTACAAATTTGAAATTTAAAAGGCATTATTTCACGCAAAGTATCTAATAAATAGTTGCTTAAAAATCTATAAGTACATCAACATATATTTAAGAATCTGGGACGTTATTACGGAATAATCTGTCATAAACTTTTTTCATTTCTTCGGTTTAAAAAGACATGATCTGCTAATATATCTCTGTTGAAAATATGGTTCATTTGAATCTATTCAGTAACATAGTTGTGTGTAAAACACGCTTTGGCTTTTCTAGTGCCCTTTTTATATTGTATAACATGTTTTAAAAATCAGTTTTTGTCCTCGGAGTTTGTTGTTTTCGATATAATAATTAAGTCCTAGCCAAACTTATCTATTTCAGTGATATTAACTAAACTTAATTCCTAATGGCACATCCATTATACATCTTATTGAACTCGTTATTAGATTTAATTGTTAACAAAACTATCAAGATAGCAGAAATGAATATTTATGAATATTTGCGTGTCATTATTAATGAAGTAATATTAAACATTTGAAACAGTAAATTGTAACACATGGCTTGCTACACATTGCTATTGTTAGACATGAAGAAATAACCTACACAAACTAGTGTATAAAACATTTCGTCATCATGTTCCCCATTTTTCTGAAAAATTGTTGCGTTTGCACAGAAATAATATCTAATGCACTATACAAAAAGTGGCTAAATGTCTTGCTTTCAAGTTCTTCCGACTTCCGACCAAAAAAGACACATGATATGATCTCTTATTAAAAGTGTCTACCATACTGCAATGAAGATATGAAATGACCTATACAAAATAATATGGACTAGTTGTTTGATTTCCGTGCATCAAACACAGACATTAGTTTGACGTCATGACATCCTAGGATTATTAAATTGCTTTTAAACCTGTGCTTAAATAACAATGTTTTTCTCTCTTTAGGGGTTTATATTTATATCATGCCATTGAAGACTAAAGGGATGATAACATAACAGACTATAATCACCAACATATATCTATTACGGGAAAGTAATACAAATAAACTCGCTTGCAGCTGTTTGGACTCCGATCACCCAGACTGCATCTGCATAGTGGCTTGCAGATAACGGTCGAAGTACAAAACACAAAAGCACTGAAAAAAAACATACGTTGCCTTGCGGTCTGTTTACATCAGGTAGGTAGGTTTACATCTTGTCCCTTTGAAAATGACTTTATCATTCAGATTATGGCAAAGGATAGCAGCTGTAAATTAATTTACTCTGATACATGGTATCGACAAAGATTAACACTGAGCGTCATGTTGTAAACAAGTCTCTACAATACATCCGCATTATCTGATAATTCTAATTTTAATGTACTTTGTTGTTTAATGGCATTTAGCAGGACCAATATTGCTACCTTTCAGCTCGAGGTTGGACGTAAAGAGTCTTGGAAATACAATTTCATATCTAATGTTTCCACGTCATAAACAATTATCAACGAAATTTCTTTAAATCATCTGTTACGGTGATTTTGGCAAATGAACATCGTATTTATAAATCGTTATTGCTGAAAGGCTTAACTTTTATTACCTCCCTGATTTTGATTTATATTTTAATGAACAATTTGGGATATTATTTTCATTGGCATAAAGGAATTTGCTAAGTTCTTAGTATTCAAAGTATACATGACGTAGCATGAATTTTAATGCAATGCAAATTTTCTAAACATATATTTCTCTTTATTCTCACAGTGAAATATTTATTTTGAGCCATCTATACGTTTAAATTATAATTTTCACGAAGGCTTTTACGATCGATATATATATATATATATATATATATATATATATATATATATATATATATATATATATATATGTTGTACTGATTTCCGTATCTTTTCAGAAAAGGAAAAACATCAAATTCATCTGTAGCCATTGCGTTGTAAACAACTCTTTTGTTCAAAATGTACTTCGTAGAAATTTCAAGAGTTGCTCTCTCTCTCTCTCTCTCTCTCTCTCTCTCTCTCTCTCTCTCTCTCTCTATATATATATATATATATATATATATATATATATATATATATATATATATATATATATATATATATATATATTTGATTACTGTTACCTCTTATGCATGTCAGTTATGTGTGTCCGAGACACGATGAGCACAATAGCACATCGTCTCTGCGATTTGATTGACACCAGGGATGCCACTATCAAATGATGGACTTGTTCCGAAGCTTCCTGTGGAATTTTCGATGGATATGTTTTGCCACTTTTAAGAGCAAGACGACACATATAATGTTTAAAATCATCATATAGTATTTTTTCAATTCAGAAACGGCTGACAGTGTGGATTTGATTACGCTTACTGCAAATCAAGAACAACATGTCGACGTAGCAAATCAAGAAGAACATGTCAACGTAGCAAATCAAGAACATGTCAACGTAGCAAATCAAGAACAATATGTCGACGTAGCAAATCAAGAACAATATGTCGACGTAGCAAATCAAGAACAACATGTCGACGTAGCAAATCAAGAACAGCATGTCGATGTAGCAAATCAAGAACAACATGTCAACGTAGCAAATCAAGAACAACATGTCGACGTAGCAAGCATAATCTAAAGGATAATAAAATGTTAGGACAAGCCAGATTAAAATCAAGGTTCCTCAAAATTAGTCCATGATCTGCCAGATCATGCTTTATTAAAACTAACCGATGCCTGGGAGGACTGTATCCCCTGATGTTTAACATGTCAGCTTAAGTAATTTAGACGTCGATCATATGTATAGGAACGTTTTGAATTGTACAAGGCAGAATATATTAAAGATAATCATCTGTATTATCAGTTATATAAAATGGTGACGGATAATGTGTGTTTATTTTTAACAATATAGAGCAATGTGGAAAGAATGAATGATACCCGAATGAATATTAAATGGAATAAAGTCTGTTACATTAAGGGATACGCATAAATGCTAAACAGTCCAGTCATCATGACATCAGAACCATTATCATTTTACATATGCATAGATGCAATAATACCACTAACACTGGCCATAGAAATAAATGGCTTAAATTGCGATTTTGTTAAAAACTCTATGTTGTACACAGCTACTTGGTAAGTGTGTTTTTTCTATATTCTAAAAATGTATCTAGTATTGATGTGATGAGTTATCATCTTGCACCTTGAAAAATTAGAATGGAATATTTGTATATATTTACTAAATGGACATAATGTTTAGATAAGTTTAAATTATTGATTGTTGAATTGTTAGCAAAAAAATAGGGTTCCTGCTTCTCATGTTTAAGTTAAAATGCTTTCCTTTACTAATGTGAGATGGTTTGGAATTGGAATATATGGCTCAAGCCTTTGTTCTCTGCATTCTTCATCCAGATGTGTTCATCATCATCAACGTCATCATCTTCATCATCATAATCATCATCCAAATCATCACAGAGTTTTCCCAATGGATCTCGAGACTGAGATGGACACCTTCAATGATGACGTCATTCTCTAAACCTCCTTGTGGTTTTCTTCTATCAGAAGATGAGGCAGGAATGTCCAACAGTTATTGGTGATAGATATAACGTGCCAACTATTCCATTTAGATCAATATATTGGCATTTGGCTTGGAATAATTGGCCACGAGTCATAATTTGCAACTCTAAAGCACAATAGTGTGCCCTAATCATGTGCATGTTTAGTACTGCTCTGCTTTGCGACTTAAGCGACTTTTATAAATGAGCTATATTGATGTTTTCGATGGCGACTTTCAATGTATGCAGCAAGATAATTTTTTCTTTAGCACTGCTAAGCGTGTCTGAAACTGTCAAGCTATTGGTATTCCCTAGCTCTAAGAATATATTTATAAATTCAGTTGTGGTAAGAATCCTCCGAGGTTTGACATTACTAGTTCGTACAGTTTGTGCTTGGGTGGAGTGCAATCAGTGCGATATATATATATATATATATATATATATATATATATATATATATATATATATATATATATATATATATATATTTATTTATTTATTTATATGTGTGTGTGTGTGTGTTTATGTCTTGCACGATTTAAAATTGTCTTGAAACAAATTTGCAGCTATAATACCCGTGAAGCAAAAGGTAAATAGGTGTCTAAAGATCCGAAGAGCAATCATATGTCTTTTATAAAGCATCGTCAAAACCGTGAAGCATCTTTCGCATTTCTGCCTCCTCCAGAGCAGAGGAAATGTCCAGTACATAAAAGCTCGATGCTTAAACTAACCACGAATGGCCAAATAAAAACATCTTTTGTGCCAAAGAAGATATATCAAAGTGTTGGACTCTCAGTATGTCATTCTTCCTTGCTGATAGCATATGTTTGACCTTTCCGTCGTTGTTTGATTTAACTGTGTTTCGTCCAATGGTTAAACAGTTTGGTGGATGAACTTTCTAATGATATGTCTATGATTTCGCACATCGCTTTCATTTCGCATCATTAGTAGAGACAACCTTGTGTGCATTAAGGCAGGTCTAACTTCTTACTCAAAGCATCCATAGTATTCGGCAATCCCATCAATGACTGCAGTACCAGTATTCCATTATATTTAGCTTCTATACGGAAGATCGGTCTGGCAGTATTATCTAGTATATCAAGCAGCTTAGATTTTTCCGTCTTCGCAAGTAGACCAGCTCCTGTAGCTACTGACCATTGGAGTGTTTTCACTCTGAAGCACATGGTATTTTTCGATAATAAGTTTGTGTTCCACCAGGGGGATGCGAATCTTTTCAAAGAGAGTCCTTTCAAAGGTAACTAGCAGTTCGTGCACGTTACACGTTGTGTCTTGGTACGTGAAATATTCGTCCTTCGACAAGTCTTGTTTTCAATGACGTTTCTTGATCCAAAATGGTATCGACCTCTTTCACAAGATCATCAAGTCAACACGGCGGTATTAAATTCGATGGTGACTGAGTGTGTGATATTTACAAATGTCAGTATCATTATTCCCACATCGGCATCACCTACTTCCATCTTTGATGGCCTGAAATCTCTGTTAGGATTAATCTTCTCTTATAATGCAAACGGTTGACGGTGTTGTATTTAAATAACATGCCTTGAAATACACCTGCCATATATATAAGTGATGAAGGGTAATTTCTACTCAATCGTATAGTATCCGCTGTTTATTTTGCATACTGTTCGTGATTTCCAAAACCTAGAACACTTGATCAGAATATATTGAATCCGCCGTTGTCTTTCAAAACATAAATCATACACTAATCATTTTATACAATGTGATTATGAAGAGTGTTCACAAAGACATATTTCATCATTGTCATCATTCATGGTGATTTGAAGAGCGGTTGGATCTTGTAAATATAAAAGGTGCAGAACCAGATTGATTTCTTGTAGTGCTCTGCAACAGCCCAATCACATCAATCTTCTGTTTTCAGATGTGCGGTGTGTAACAAAGCAGTTCACGGCGTACCCTATCATTGCAATCAGAGCACATTTGAGACAGTTTACTATACAGTATCTATGCAAGACATTTTATAATTTGATCAGCGTCATTCGCCAACAACGAAGGATCTGTGGTTCTGTTTCGGAAACTCCTGGGACTTGATCAGTTGTAGTGCTTCTAGGACCTGCGTATGTTATTGTTGTTGTTGTAGAGTTTAAAGCCATTTTTAGCACAAGACAGGCTATATATGGCGGCCAGTATAAATGGTTGAAAAACCCGGCAAAACCCCAGAAAGAACCAGCGACCCACGAGAAGCTACTGGCAAGCTTTCTCATGTAACCACATTGGCCGAATCTGAGACTCGAATCTACGCCGACAGTGGTGAGATGGCAGTGATCCGTAACGGTGAGCGCTTTAGATCACTCGTCCACTCGGGGCTGCGACATGCGTATGTACACTCATTGTTGAATTGAAGTTTTTGCCACTCAAAACGTTCTCTAACCATTTGCAAAAACGACCAATTGGATGAAACCTTACAAGAACCTTAACCACGGACGTTTTGTTACAGTGTCAGTTAAGAAACGAATCTCATGGATAACGCTATGTCCCACAATAACAAAATAGATTTCCTGTTATGTTGGTAACTTAGAGTAAAAAGTGTATCCTGGCTACTACAAGACACATGTGTATACTTGAATTCTTGACACTATTCTCGTATTGTCATTCACGATACAGATGTTGAATGGTAGAATATTCACAGATTGGTTATTTGACTGGTTGCATGCCGTCAAATGTTGATAGTAAGAGAATTATATCAGAAATTTACATTGTTGTGGACATCTCCCACTCCACATTGAAATCAACCATCGAAAAAGCCCACTCTGACCCCTTGCAGTGTTAATCCTGGTAACACCTTGACAAACTGACAGAGAAATCTGATTCTGACACTACGTATGGAAGTGTTCTACCTGTTGATACGAAAGTTAACTGTGGAAACCTCCAGATTAACTAAACCTTGTTTTATTTCACGTGGTTCCTATTCAAGAGACGCTTGTTTATTTTAAGTCTAAAAATGTTCTACATGCAAAGATAGCACTTGTTCTAGTATGTTTTGTATACCAGAATCCGTCGGAAGAATTATTAATTCCAATTCCAAGTCGTACCCAAAACATTTAATTTGATCTCGTATAAGCTTTAAGAGGGAAAGGGTGGGTGGGTTCCGCTGCTGTACATTACAGATCGTTTACACTTTGTTTCTGTCCGCGTTGGATTTAGTCTCAGCTCGTCGACCAGCGTTGGTAGGTTTGAAGGTTTGCCAGTAGGTTCCCGTGCGTATGTGATTTTTCCCTGTGTCTTATATGGTTCTGTCTACACTAAAATATACTCACCGTAATGTATAACATATAATATGCTAAGAAATGGTGTTAGACCGCAGACGCCCAAAACAAACGTTTATTTTGGTACCAACCGTAACACGACACAGTTTTAAATGCATGAATTTAGTTTATATATATATATATATATATATATATATATATATATATATATATATATATATATATATATACATGAACATTTACCGCTGCCCGAATTTCTGAACATTAAGTTCCCTTGCCTGACCACATACGGCCTCCAATTAAAAGAGTACTATAATTTCATCTTTAATATTGCAAGCTTTGAGAAAATCATAACTATCACATTTCCCGATAATAGGGATAGGTCAATTTCTGGTCATTAGACTTTAAG